>CM076573.1:307981780-308028437 GCA_034641835.2 Pinus albicaulis | reverse complement strand
TTCATAACCAATGGACATCGCCTGATATTATACCACCGCCAACCTCTAAAGATGAATTCATCAAACAAATCTATGAGAAATCTGGTTCGAAGGTTATCGGCACAGATAACTCTTCCTCTGCATCCTTGCCCTAAAAAAAAAAAGAAAAAAAAAAGAAAAAAATATAAAAAAAGAAAGAAAAAAGAAAAAAATAATGAAAGAATAAAGAATTATATTGTTACTATTTATCTTGTTGTCTTTTTGTAGGAGTTACTACTAAGGAGTAAAAATCAAGGAAAATTTTTCCAAGTATCGATTGCTGCTACTCATGATACCTTCACTAGTTGCTACTACTCATGGTGCTGTTACCTAGTTTCTGCTACTCATGATGTTGTTACTCGGTTGCTACTATTCATGGTGCTGTTACTCGGTTGTTGCTACTCATGATGCTATCACACGGTTGCTGCTACTCATGATGTTGTTACTTGGTTGCTGCTACTCATGGTGCTGTTACTCAGGTGCTGCTACTCGATGATGCTACTCCTTGATTGATGCTGTTACACCGGATGCTGTTACTCGCACTGCTGTAACTCCAGATGCTGTTACACCAGATGTTGTTACTCGCACTATTGTTACTCTAGATGCTGCTACTCACATTGCTGTTACTCCAGATGCTATTACACCAGATGCTGTTACTTGCACTGTTGTTACTCCGGATACAGCTACTCGCATTGTTGTTACTCCAGACACTGTTACAATGGATGATGTTACTCGCACTACTGTTACTTCGGATGCTGCTACTCACACTTCTATTACTCCAGATGCTGTTACACCAGATGTTGTTACTTGCATTGCTGTTACTCGGGATGCTACTACTCCAGATGTTGTTACTCCAGATGCTGCTATTCGTACTGTTGTTACTCCAACTGCATCATTACTGCGCCATCATCCTACCAACTGTCACTTCGTCCAGGTAGGCTGCCAGGTACGCCTCCATGTGACTTTTTCTGATTTAATTAAATATCCCATGTGAAGACTTTAATGTCGCAGACGGGAAAATTTAAGTTGGGGGGGGGGGTGTCGTCATAATTTAATGAAGGCGTAATGATGATTCTGTAAGCCATTATTATAAATCCATGTTTGATACACCCTACGATCCTAATCAATACTCCATATAATCATTAAAATCATATTGGGATCTGTAACACGTCCTTTCCGCTCCATATGAAATAATTTCTATTTTATTCACTGCACGAACCATACTTTTTATGATTTTCCTCGATTTCTGAGAATTACCATCTGTATGTACCATTACCACCTTTCATTTTCACCATGCTGTTTTTTCGAATTTGGTATCCACGATTTCGCCCAATGATCTACTGTTCCAAGAAGTGTTGTTACGAGTCCCCACAGAATGGACAAACTTGTGTGGCATGAGCCTGAAAATACAACTTCGGTTTGCAGTAATCTAGAGGTATGGAAAATATTTTTCAATGCAGGGTGGGATACCTACTTCGACAGATTGCAGGGGTTTGACAGGGGGATCACAATGGAGTTTGCACTTAATTTGGACGAGAATCACTCGCGGTTCAAAGGACTAGAAGTTCCTATCACAGAGGAGGTAACTGTAGAAGTTAGCAGGCTGAGACAGCAAGGGAAAAAATGGTTTGCTCGGAGAGTTTCTCTCTTGGAGTTTCCTAAATTAATCTTGCAGGTAGGGGAAAGTGTCATGCAATTGGGCAGAGGATATGAGTGCAAGACTGTGTCATATCCTTGGAACGAAGTCACGGGTTTTGTAATGAAATACATAACTTGAGAAAGCCGGGCCACAACTTTGTTTAAATATCATTTTAAAATTCTAACGCACCTTTGATTTCCACAGGCTCAGGTGCATGTCTTAAATGTGCCCTTTTTTCCTATTGAAACAGTTGCAGCACATGACACAGTCCACTTGGCGTTTGTGCTGCGCGCCAGATGCTGACAGTGCTCGCCAACCATGGATTGGTGCGTTTACTGGTCATCATGCAATAAATAGATTTCGGGTCTCCTGGGTGGAACTCTGTGGATCCTCAAAAGAGGAGATAGAAGCTGTTATTGTTTCGAGAGAAGAGGAACCAATCTCACTAGATAGTTTAGCATAAGAAGAGAATTTAGAGGGAATTGATGAAGAGAAACCTGAAGAAATGGAAATGGAGGTTTATCAGGAGGAACCTGAAGAAGCGGAAATGGAGGTTGATCAGGAAGAACCTGCAGAAATGGGAATAGAGGAGATAATTGGTGGCACAGTTGAGGCTGCCACATAAGAACCAACCTCGCCCGAGGAGCCCACAGATGAAGGAATTATGGATATCACGTGTGAAGTCGAGACTGTCATACAGTCGTCGACTTTTGTCAATAAAGAACAGGAAAGTGAAATGGAAGACAAAGGGATGACAAGTGATGTTTTTTTGCAAGAAATAACATCACCTGCTCGAGTAGATATGGATATTGAAACATTTGGGGATGTTACACAAGAACCACCCTCGATCTAGCTAGAACAGGGAAGCAGAGAGGAAATTCATGAGGAACATGAAGATAGAGAAGGAATAAACCGAGAGGTCGATACTGTCCCATAAGAACCAGTATCAACCTTAGAAGAAGAAATGCTGAACAAAGAGCAAGAGGATAGAAGGGAAACAAGCTTCGGAATCGATGTTGCCCCAAAAGAACTAGCATCGACCCCGACTAAGGTAGTAATGCATGAAACTCTGGCTCAAGCCAGAAATAAGGATGATGAAGCTGTCCCCCGTTCTCCATTCCAGTCTATGATGCCTAGAGGGGTGAGGGGATTCTTCTCGCCTAAACCATTAATGGAGGAAGTAGTTGTCCCGCCTGCGCTTAGATTTGTAGACCTAAGAGAGGAAATGGCCAAGATTGGCCCAGTCATTGCTAAATCTCTATTGAAATACTCAGAGACTTGCGAAGAAGATGAGGTCCCTATGGAAACACCGGGACACAGAGTGGTCGTTGGAAATGCTGACCAAATGGCGGGAGTCCTTGAAGTGAATATAGAGGAAGAAGCCCCTCAAAATTGGGAGCACAGACATAAAGGCTTAACAAAAGCATCAACTGATAATATCGGCAGCATTCCGCCGCCTCCTGAGCTTGTCATAGGCCCAGAAACTGAATTTATTGTCAAACATGAATGGATTGAACAGTGTGAGAAAAGAATATTACCTCTCAAGAAGAGGTATCAGCTGCAGTTTAGTGAACCCGTGAGATTGAAAATTGAGGTTCGAAAGTTGAAAAGGCAAGTTTCCCGGTTGAAAAATAAGGTAAAAATCCACAAATGGAGGGTAGTAAAGCCAAAAATTGAGGTCTCCTTCGCAACTAGATAGACTGGCTCGATTGAAGAGTTGTTTGAAGGCCGAGAATTTTTCTTGGCCACTGAAATCTAGGTGGCAGCTTGCTGCGAGTGACCATAAGAAAGAAACCATGCAGTTTCGAGAACAGGCTGCCGAGATCATCATAGGATACATAGACCAGTTAGATAAGGTGTGGCTGAAGCAAGCTAAACAAAAGGCCAGAATAGAAGAATTGGAAGAACAAGTGAAACCGCTGCAATCGGGTAAGGAGAAGATGTTCTCCCTGGCACAACAGGTAATGGTCTGCAAACCTCCTGCACATATTCCTTCATGAAAAATTTCTTTTCTTTTGTCTTGAAAGTATATATAAGGAGATTTGGTATGAGATTGAGGACCCCATTCAATTTCTCCGTATTTTAAAAATTCATGATATCATAAGACATCACTTAATGTGCGAGCTCTACATGCATGGTATTTCTTGAGGCATGATCAGTCTTTTAACCCTATTCCATTCGTGGGGGATACTAATTTAAGAGCTTTTACCTCCTTTACCATCAATCAGATTAAGTGGAGAAAGGCCTGTGATACATTTGAAGAGAACCAAGTCAGAAGGCCGCTAATGATGAAGAAGGAGCATGGCCAGTCAAAAAACATTTATAACAAGCATTACATATTTCTACAGATTGAGGGGCATAGTGAACACATTTTGGCAACCCATAAATGGTGTGCTAACCTATGTGTCAGACAGATTACAATGTTCCGTAAGGAAGCATTGGACAGTTGTCAGAGAAGGTGGATGTTTTCATCCTCAGCCATTAGAGGACGAGAACCATTTGGGGCACCTAACTTTGCATGGGCTATAGAGAGGATGCCACATTTCGTAGCATGCATTCATACTTGTGGGATTAGATGGATGGGGCTGAGGTTTTAGTTTCCCCTTATCTGGTTGCTAGCCGAGCAATATACTCCTATGTACAATGTTGATCCAGATTGGTGGAAGGATGTTGTTTTGACGAAAGGTTATAAACCCCCTGGGACGAAAATGGTTGAAGAATATGATCTCACATAGCTTCATGCCAGTCATAGTCAGTCCAACCCAAATCTGAGGATACGATGAGCTGCATGAGGACATGTATATAGACTAGTTGGGGGGAGATGTTGGGTACCATATTTGTACACTTTTCTCTCCCATTTTCGCCCACCTTTCTATCTCTTTGTGTCATCATTATTCTTAAACACACAAGGTAAACCCCTTTCTCTTACTTTACATGGGATATTTGATTAATGAATTATTATTCCAGGAGGTTTTACCTTTTTGCAAATGTTAACCCCGATATTTATGCAGATTCGGCAAAAGCAAGAAGGTTACAACTGTGAGTCGTGGAGCGGCTCCTAAATCCCAGTGTTTCTTTCACTTGCTGCTATAGCGTAACAAACTCCGTTTCACCACAACAACATGTTATGATTTTTCATGGTTTCCTTTTGGAAATTAGGTTTTTGTTGCAATGAATTGTATAATTGTAGATATGTAGTTGTTGGAGGAAATCTGCGATTTCTTGAACAATTGTATAAAGAGGGCCTGCGGGCTGTGAATTAGGGTTAAGCTCATTACATACAGATTTTGTAACAATATATTTTGAAATTAATTGAATGCACAATACCCTGGTGTTTCACCTATAATTTGTGAGCTTGTTACAACCCTAATCAGAGACTTGGGCCCACTCTTCTGATCAGGTGCTGTGTTACCTTTCTTTCCATTGTTTTCATGTTTTGGTTTGGTTTTGTTACTGTTGTTCCAGTGTAATTTTTTAATTGTTGTAAATGTCTTTTTAATTCCACAATTTATGTTAATTGTTGTTACAGTAGTTTATGTGTTTATGGAATTAAGCTTGTGAGCTACAACAGGTCATGTGATTTATCCTGCATATACTGTGCCATTAATATTGAAATAACTAACGCCCTCAGGTTGGTAATTTATGTGGAAAAAGGGTTTACATATTGTTCACATCCGGACACCAATAGTAGGATTATGATAAAATATTCTCTCTCAGTTGTATAAGAGTTCATGGCTACACATTGGATGATGATTATTTTAGAAAATTGTCGGGTTGAATTCATTGACCATTCAGTTGGACACCATGCATATTAAGAGGAAGCAAGAAGAATATGAACGAGACATGATTTTATTATACTGTAAGTGAAACATGGAAACATTCCAAGATTGAATTCCATTTTTTACTTAGTTTGAAGGTTGTGTACTAATAAGTATAAGAAAATATGGAGTAGTTGTGTTTCATTAGTGAAAGGAGACAAGGACCTTGCTATCCATTTCAACAAGGTATGGCTTACTCGCATCCTTAATATATTAATTCTACTTATAATAAGAAAGTGTGTGATTTGTCTTCTATTTGATACCACCTTAGCTAGAAAAATTAGCATATGCACAATCAAATGCTACAATAGTGGTGATATCTCAAAATTAGGAATTTCCATGTCAGGTTACACAATATCCCCAGGTCTAATAATATAATCCTACACTATGGAGGCCTCAAGGACAACAACAAGAATATTTTTGCCACGTTATGGACCTATATCTCTTATTCAAGGTACTACTCATATATACCCTAATAAATCTAGGTTTCTTCTTAGTCTACAAGAAATCCCAATAATAAATATGTACAAACTATTTAAAATAATGAGGTGACAAGCTATCAAGATCACTCACTAAATTTTGTGGGGATTAAATGAGTTAATGAGTTAAACATACATTAAGGAAGAGTGGTCACAACTCCTTCACCTCCACTTATCACTAAACATATAGAAGTAAAAATCCTTAAAGAGGAAGAAAAGAAAGAAACAAGAAAGTGACCATCTCAATATTAGATCCTACATCATGTCGATAAGCTAGATAAAATGAAATCCTATACGAAATTTGATAATGAACTTATGGGAGAACTCAAAAATTGCATATAAATAAAACTATTTTTTAAGCCATTAAGAATGTGCTCATAAACAATAAGTTCATCAAAGAAGCTTGCATTAAGATACTAAGGAGAAAAAATAAAGATCCCTTTGTTAGAATAATGATCACACTGAGAGGGAGAGGGGGGGGGGGGGGGGGATCAATATAGCAACAAATTTTACCAGATTAAACAATTTTACAATTTGAACATAACTTGAAAATATGAAAAGGCAAAAATAAACATCATCATCACATCAACACATTGCGGGAGAAAACCACACATTTTTTTATTTGCTTTAATATTTTGATTACATTGATTTGTAGGCACAAACCTATTAGAGGAACCAACCCCCAAAATAGATATGCATGCACCAAGCTTCTATAGGATACAACTTGATTGAGTCACAAACCTAAAAAAATATGCAAGCACTCACTTGTAATAGGCATCAATCTTATTGAGGCACCAACCTTGATGGAGGCACCCATCTCCTTCTTTAATCTATAGTGGACCACTTATTACAAGATTTCAAACTAGATCAACACACTTCATGAAAAATACCTTGTCAGATTTATTTTCATATCAGTCCAATCATGATCTGTTTATTCTATAAACATAACATCTTCTTCAATTCTTGTTCATATCACCAAGACAAAATATGCACGTAAACCACATAACATAAAAACAAGAGAAATATAAATTCTTGACATAAAAAATATGTCCTCATGGCTCTTCATGTAACCCTATTATATCAAAAAAATATTATGGCCATTTCCCATTTTCAAAAAATATTTTGGACTTCAAAAAACCCCAAAGACATAATAAAAATTAAATAATTCAAAAAATGTAATTTTCAGGATGCGTTTGATAGACTGCATTGTTATGGTTCTACAAAAAGTACTTTTACGGGTTTGAAAAAATGAACCTTTTTGCACACCAATATCCCTACATTAAAAAAAAATGGCCAGTTCGACAAGACTTGACCTCGTTAGCTTTGTAGAAAAGAAAAAAAAAACCACTAATATTCCTATATAATAAGTCATAACAAACAATGATCTAGGACAGGTTTGTTTTTCAGTCACATATGTATAAACTACAACCAACACTCTCAATAGGGATTGAACTTGAAGCTGTATACAAAGTACAGACCAAACAATACTTTTTTGACCATGCTAATCACATTAAAAGGATAAAACTTTAGGCTTAACCACATGCTATGTATTCCTCAGACTAGACTCAAACCTTCAGCCTCCACACATAACGAAACCAACATGCCAACAAAGCTGATGTGCCGATGTTGTCTGAGACATAGCCTTTTTCCTCCACATGAAACCAATATACCAACGAGACTAATGCACCAATGTTGTCTTAAATAAAGACGTTGCCTTCCACATGAAACCAATATTCCAACGAGACCAATGTTCCAATGCTATCTCAAATAGATAATTTTCCATCCATAAGAAACCAAATATGCTAATGGGATGAATGCGCTAATGTTATTTCAGATAGAGCTTTTGGCCTCTACATGAAACCAATATGCCAATCAAACCAATGTGTCAATGTTGTCTCAGATAAATCCTTTGGCCTCCACACAAAATGAAACCAACACACCAATGGAATGAATGTGCTAATGCTCTCTCAGAAAGGGCCTTCAGTCCTTCACATTGAACAAAACCAATATGATAACAAAACAAATTTTCCAATGCTGTCTCAGACATGGCCTTCAGGCCTCCACCATGTCCTACACTCTAAATAGATTGATTCATCATTTGATTCATTTGTCCTTTGAACCACACCAAAAAAAAGTTATATATGTGTGAGTGCCTCTAGGTTGGGTTAAATCTGATGCAATTTTAAAACTCAGGTTGACAAAATTTTGATATTTGGTGTTTTCATAGAACCCTCCATGTGACCATGCTATGTGAACTTACACTAGGGGTCCATAGTTAAACCCATGCTAACATCAGTATGATCTCACCAACACCATGTGGAACTCATTGAGTGGTGCCACATGCCACCCAATTTTCTCCCTATTAGCCAACCAAAATTTCCAATTCAACATGCCACATGTAAGATTGGCATGCTACCACATCATCATGTCCATGTCATCACCATGAGATAATCTTATGCTACCACGTCATTACTGTGATGTAGTATTATGTTTCCACATGTCACTTTGCTACCAGATCATCATGTATATATCATCATCTTGATCCAATCTTATGTTTCCATGTGTCACTATGGTACCACTTGTATGCATGTGTGTAAGGTCCATGTGGCAGGAGGGACTCAACCTTCATTAAATTTGCGCAAGTATACACACGATACACCATTTTCCAATCCATAGTTCATTCTTGTCTGTCATATTCTCCCAAAGATGCATAGACTTTAACTTGTTAAACTTCATGCAAGTTGGGTCCCAACCATTGTCAATTTCCAAATGAAGTAGAAATATGCTTTGGAACTTTCTCAAGATTTAATGATGTATGGGTTTGTCCTCCTTTCATCCTTTTATCCAATGTGGACTTTCTTATTGACGTATCTTCTCATGCATGAAGATTTTAGCCAAGTGTGATATACCATTGGAAAGGCCTTTCCAACCATACCATCTATAGATTCATTTGAACATCATCTCTTCAACGAAAACTCAATAAAATGCAAGCCGCTTTGTCATGATTTGATGTGATATTTCAAGTCATTTAACTATCATACTCAACACTCTTCTTCCTTTGAATTACCCTTTGAAATAAATGATATTGGTTATCATAAATACAACACTATGTCCAACACCTTGAAAATAGATGTTGTAGGGAAACTTCTTCATATCATGTTAGGTAATTTTCTCATTCCTAAATACTTTGATTGAATACATATTGTAGCAGGTGTGTGCATAAGTAAGAGCTTGATCAAAAATAAATTAATATAATTAGGATCAACAATTAATGTGATGACCAATGACAAAATGTTGATATTGAACTGTAGAGAATTATGAAATCACACACCAATTTCCCTCCAACTCGTATAAAAATCCATTGTTAGCCTATAATGAGTATTATAGGATGTTATAGTATCAACTACCTTATGAGAATACCTCATAAATTTCATAGTTTTACAAAGTAAATCAAACTTAATGGCTACTCACTCTTTTTAGGTAGACAATTACTATCACCAATGGTTAATCATATAAAAGGTTAACTCTTTATACCCTTAGAAAACCTCTCATTATTATAGAGACACCTCTATGGATAGTTTATGAAGAATGAGAAGACATATTTAAGACCACTAATTAAATCCAATTCTCTCCACAAAAACCATTTTTGCAATTACGAATATATATGAATACATAATTATTTCCATCTATATGTAAAACATGTATCCTAGCTATTAAAATTCAAGAACATAGTCAAGAACAAGAAGAAGAATACAATAGAAACTCTATTCATTTGTGTCATACCTATAAAGAAAATTTATCCACTACTTAAATAGAGAAACAACAAGTCAAAATAGTATAAATTTTACCTAATAATATTATGAATATCAACAACTAGTTATATTTTGTCCAAGAGAAACAAAACAATTCCTTGAATTCCTTATGAAAGATAGTTCAACCTTTTCTTGGGATTGCAAGGAGATGCAAGGAATATGTCACAACATTTGTATGCATCATATATACGTCAAATATGACTCTTCCATTAAAAAAAAAATCAAATAAGGATCGATTCAAAACTGAAGGACATAGTGAAAATAATGTTACAAGAGAAGATTTATAAAATATTTCTGAAAAATGGCAACAAATTTATTTACGCTACTTTACAAAACTACAAAATTATGTTGGTCATTAGATAATCAAATGCATTTCATGTCTTAAAATAAAAAATAATGATATCCTTTGTTCTACAAGTCGCTAAGTGGTCATTCCATTTCAAATTCATACTAATGCATTTCATAGATCCCTAGGGGCCATTCATGAATAATCTAAAGAACTATTTTCCTTTACTATATTAGTAAAAATATGTTAGGAGTAAAGATTAATTACATAGTCATAAAAAACTAGCTCCTTATTTTTGTTTCAAAATCAATAAGCTTAGGCATTGTATTACAAAATATCTAGTCTTTATACATACTGAACACTCAATCATCAATACTTAATGAATAAAAGAGAAATGAATGGAAAATTCATTAGGAATCAGACTTGAAAATACTTGTTAACTTGGAAAGCAAAATTTTGTTGTAGATTTCTTGTCTAGAGTAACACATAATGCAGGTAAAAGAGTTGTTGATGTTTCCTTCCTAGATGTGTGCCTATTTTCAATATCAATATAAATCTCATGGATTTCTATTATAGAAAATCATTGTGCTACAAGGATCCATACTCAACACTTTGACTATAGATAACATTGTAGGGTCATTAGGAAGAATGCCACATACACATGGATCAAGGGTTAACTTTTCAAACTTGGACTGGACCAAATACTTAAGTGTGGCATAAGGCAAGATGAAATACATGAATAATAATTCTTTCCATTATGAACATTGTGTGGGCCACTTTGTAGCAAAGAGGAAAACCTACACAATTATTCATGGAAGATACTTTTGGCCAACACTTCACATGGACAAAATAAAATATGTATCACATTGTGATGAATGCCAAAGAATGGGAAAGGCTACATAAATGGATGAGATGCCTCTACAAAAATGAATAGCAATAAAACCCTTTTGTAGGTTGGGTTTAGAATTTGTAGGACCCATATATTACTCACCATCAAATAAAAAAAGAGCATACACTAGTTTGCATAAACTACTTGACCAAATGAGAAAATGTAAAGTAAAATTTCAAACTACTTGACCAAATGGACAAAGGTAATGTAAAAGAAAAAATCCAATGAAGAAAACATGGTAGAATCTCTTTGTGAACACATTTTTTCAAGATTTTGAGTACCAAGGGAGATTTTCGTAGATCATAGACCTCAATTTACTTAAAATCTCATTGATAATATCATGAAATTATACAAGATTCATCATAATAAGTTTTCTACGTATCACCCTTAAGAAAATAACCAATTAGAAGTAATAAATATAAATCTAAAGAGTTATGGAAAAAACAATTAATCAACACATAAAATTTTGGGAAAATATATCGACATAAGCTATTTGGACCTACAACACCACTTGGAAGACAATTTCATGGTTTATATTTTATGAGTTGGTTTATGGAAGGAAGGTTGTGATCCCCATTGAGTTTGAAATATAAACATTAAGTACAACCCTAAAACTAGGATTGGATCTCTCAAAGGCATAAAAAAAGATACTACAATGGGTCAAAGCACTAGATGACCATAGGAAACAATCCTTATTCCACACTAAGATAATCCAATAGTAGAGAGAAAAGAGCCATGAAAAGTACATTGAAAGGTATTCAATGGAGGATATTGGGACCTATAGTATGATTAAATATTCTAACACTTTAATCCAAATCTAAATACAATATAGTTCCAAACATACCAAATTGATACATATTAAGACAACGAGTCACTAAAAAATAGGACTATATATGAGGTACACATGCTTATTTGGGTTGATGGACATAGGCTCAAGATATATAAAAGGCCACTATAAAAGAGGAGTTTTCTATCAAGTTTTAGAGTCATTATATGTATCTAATTTAGAGGACTAATGCTTCCAAATTAGATTGTTCATCTCACATTTTTTTTTTTTGTAATAAATTATGATGAAAGCCTCCTCTAAGGTATCTAGGATATCCTTTTATTGAAAAACTCCTTTGACACAGGTATAACTATGTAGAAATATTTTAAAAAATTCCTCCTTATGTTGGAAACCTCTCTGAAGCACCATGAAACATAGCACTAGTGGAAACTAATGAGCCCTAGTATTGCAACAAGAGTGTTGTAACTCACAAGGATACCAACTTTAATTATCAACCTAGGGTTCATAAAAAATTAAGAGGTGGCAGTGCTATATGCACAGTAAGATAAGTTATACTTAATTTATTATGAGAAAATGGACCAAACCAAGGTACAAAAAGACCAATCTATCAACTAGCCTATATTTTCAAGAAAATAGATTGCATAAAAGGAGAGTTCTAACCTACTTGCAGAAATGGAAATGTGATCTACTTGCAGAAATGAAAATGCTACTCTAATTTGCTGGAAATGTAAAGGCTAACCTATTTGCATAAATTTAAATGCTAAATTACTTGTAGGAATGTAAAGGCTACTTTACTTGTAGAATGTAAACATTAATATACTTGTAGAATGTAAATGTTGCATCAAATGGAAACCTAGTCTATGCATAAGAAATAACAATGCTTGAAATGGAAACCCTAGCTTAAGAAGCATAAGAAAAGAAAGAAAACCTAATATGAATTTCATAAGGTAAAGAGCATAAAATAAACCTTAAATCACTACATTCAAGAGAGATTATACCCTAGTTAAGTAGCTCATTAAGTTCTTCA
This sequence comes from Pinus albicaulis, assembly GCA_034641835.2. Lineage (NCBI taxonomy): Eukaryota > Viridiplantae > Streptophyta > Pinopsida > Pinales > Pinaceae > Pinus > Pinus albicaulis. The sequence goes on along the minus strand of CM076573.1, from coordinate 308,015,682 downwards.
TTAAATAATTATGTAAATCATCATTATGCCATTCAACGCATGAACTTGTTTACTAACCCTAATTGCAAAAATGAATTGCAATGGTGGAAAGATAATTCCTAAGTGGTATTTGGTATTCCTTAAGCATGGTTTTATAGCATAAGATACATTATTAATTTCTATGAGGAAAAAACCAACCTTTAAGGATAAATTCTGGTCAAGTTTGGAGGGCTTCTAGATGGTGCTACAAGATGCTACATGATTTCTACAAGGTAGCTCTGTTTTGCTGCATGATTGAATATCTGAGACTTATAAGGGATAAAAAGGCGATATGAAGGTGGGAAAGGGTAATGGAAAGTTAGAAGAAGGTTGTATGATTCCATTTCTAAGCTTAGTACCCTTCAAGGTCCCATCATGCACAAGGAGAAATGCACACGGTGGCCTTCAACAAACCATAAATGAGCTCTAGGTGAATAATGTTTTGAAGGAGTTTTTCAGGTAGAAATAAAGGAGTTGAAGGTATCATTATGGGCATAAATGAAAATTATAAGCTTGCAATCCAAGAGTAGTACCTGTACACCACAAAATTTACTCAATTTTTCCAATCATCTAGAGCATGTTAACAATGCAAATTGCAGAAAATTGAAATAAAAAAGAAATGATGTGTTGAATTTTATTCAAAATATAACTATTGCACTAAAAGGTAATCTATCTTGTAGTATGCACAATACCTATAGCCACAAAAGGTTATGCTTCCTATTCTTAAAGAAAATTTCTAAGTCAATTACTAATTTGTAGAAAACAAAGATGTGAAAAGAAGACTAATCAAAGATCTAACTACTGCAGAAAGGAATTAACTATATTTTTTTGGCTTTCCAAAATAATATCCCCAACCACACTTCCCATAAGAGAGGTGATTTATAGGCTTGCACAAGAAATTTTCTCATAAACAGGTTTTGCTATAAATGAAAGGAAATACTGCTAGGAAAGAAAATGCATTAATACAATACACAAGAGAGGAACTAGAGCCTCTGGGTTAGGACCTAACCCAATGTGACTCCATCCTATAAAGAAAAATCATATTGAAGATAATAAAAGGCTTATGATTAATGTATAACAATTCTTAAGTACATTATAAAATGAATGAAAATGACAAGTACGAGTGCCTATCACTTAGTCATCTCCATCTTCTCCAAAATTTTGAATATTATTGAGCCCTTAGGATTCCTTATTTTTATAAAAATGAATAAGGGGAAACCTCCTTGGAAAGAGGGTTGCTTCCCTCCAAAATCCCTAAAAAGGTGGATCTAGCTCCTTGAGATCCTTACAATCCTTGAGGTCATCAGCTGTTAGTAGAAAATTGAACTGTGGGTGTGTAAATACAGGGAGAAAGTTGAGTTGCACGTGAGTAAATCTAGGGGAAAATCCTCCTACATCTTCTCCAACTGCCTCCAACGTATCTCTGCATAGTAAATGCACTCTTTTCCTACACATTAATCATATTAGGCCACAATATATGATACACATCCTTTAGTATTCCTAATAAACAATTTATAGTCAAAAGGATGCTATCAAATACAAGGAAAGAGGTAAATATATGATGAAGGATGAGTAGATGGGCCTTGTTATGTACCTATTGCTGCTGCCCATCATCACCCCCTACTAAAGGTTTTTATCACCTTTGAGAAACTCAACCATTTAATTCCATCTCATACATAGCCCTGATGGCTACCCTAACATTTCAAGGTATGTTTCAAGGAGTGTCCTCTAGAGGGTGGATCCCTATATTTTTTTTTATTTCTTCCTGCTCTTGCTACTCTTCAATCTTCTCTTTCCTTTCATGTAGCCCTAGAAATAAAGGAGGGTTGAAATTGTTAGTCCTTCGTAATTTGTAATATTGACAAGAAAAAATGATAGAGGACAACATCAAACCACTTTGGAGTCCAGGACCTAGCCTTCCTAGACTCAGAGGGGCTCTCTATGTTTTTATGATTTAACTTGATAAGTGTAAGTGCTAATATTAGGCTAGTTATAGAAATTGTCAGGGTTGTTTGTTTGATTGATTGTGTGGTTGGACAGATAGAGCTGTGAGACTTAATCCATTGGGATATGGAGTCATAAAGTCTGAATTGTGCATCAACTTTTCAAGGGAATTCACAGGGCAAGCTAACTATGCATAATGGATCTTATTGGCAGTGTGAATATGAAATGGGAGAAAATAGCCAGTTCAGTAATAGCTAAAGAGTAGTTAATAATTATTTAACTAAAATTCAGAGGAAAACATTAAGATAACAAACAAAGACATAATTAAGGTGCTCTCTCAGAAAATCTTAATGTAAATTTTCAGTTTTGCAATCAGAGAAATTTATGCACAACATGAAAAGATAGAGGAAAATATTAACACAGAGGAAAGAACATCACCATTAACATAGCTCAAGAATCCTGTGAACGGTCTCTTATTATTGATGCCTAGATAAAACAGTTACAGTGCTCCAATACAATGATCTTCTATGATGCATAATCTAACAAGGTCCAACCCTACAACCCTTCATACTACCAAGGCATGCAGTATTTATCTAAAGACTAATTCGGTTGCCCTATCTTACTCGACAACCCTTAATTAGTTACAATTTAGCAGGAAATGGACAACTGTGTCCATGCAAGGCATGATCAGAAATCACTTACAACACCATCACCTCTGGAATTAATTTTGGGCAAATCTTCGTAGATCCAAACGCTTCGATGACTATTCATAAGATCAAACAATAATATTTGAGGTGGCTGTGATGGTTACGAAGAGGCAACCAATGGGGTCTCTGACATCTAGCTCTGTTTTGCAAAAAACCAACGTTGGGTAATCAAATCTGGTGTAGTGCTATCCACTTTTCATTAATTGGTGATGGTTCAAACCTTCATACCATTCCCTTGCTTTCCCTTCTAATGTTACCATGAACATCTTCATGAGGCAATCCTCATGGCATTCGACTTTCAACCTCCATGAATGTATATGAAATTTAATGAGATGTAACAAAGCATCATCAACCTTCTCATCTTGAAAAATAGGAAGTTTTCAGTCCCAATTTACCCGAGGCATTTTGTGTGGGAATGTAGGAATGTGATCTATGTTCATTGGAGCATAACTGCATTGTATTCTTGGATCCATATTTTCAATGAGTCAAAGAGTGGGGTCACTGTATATTCACAACCAATCTGAATTCTTCTACCAGTGGAGTCTTTAGGTCAACTGAAAACTGTGGAGTCGCCAGGCAAATGATTTCAAATTTCTTGTGTCTAGCTGTTGTCCACCATCAACCAACCAGATACAAACCTTGGAACATACTTGAATCATACAATATTTTGACTGGGGTTTCTGGGTTCTAATGAAATATTAAGCTTTTTCAAACTCAATCTCCCCAGTATGGTCGCCATTATGTTAGCCCTTCGTAATTTGTAATATTTTCAAGAACAAGTGACAAAAGACAACATCAAACCACTTTGGAGTCCAGGACCTAGCCTTCCTAGACGCAGAGAGGGATCTCTCTATTTTTATGATTTAATTTGATAAGTGTAAATGCTAATATTAGGCTAGTTATGAGGGTTGTTTGTTTGATTTATTGTGTGGTTGGACAGATAGAGCTGTGAGACTTAATCCATTGGGCTATGGATTCATAAAGGCTGAATTGTGCATCAATTATTCAAGGGCATTCACAAGGCAAGCTAACTGTGCAAATTGGATCTGACTGATAGTGTGAATATGAAATGGGAGAAAGTAGTCAGTCTATTAATAGCTAAAGAGACGTTAAGAATTATTTAACTAAACTTCAGAGGAAACCGTTAAGATAACAAACACAGATAGAATTAAGATGCTCTCTCAGCAAATCTTAATCTAAATTTTCTATTTTGCAATCAGAGAAATTGATGCACAACATGAAAAGATAAAGGAAAAAATTAACACAGAGGAAATAACATCACCAATAACATAGCTCAAGGATCCTGTGAACGGTCTCTTATTATTGATTCCTAGCTCAAACAATTATAGTGCTCCAATACAATGATATTTTATGATGCAAAATCTAACAAGGTCCAACCCTCCAACCCTTCATATTGCCAAGGTATGCAAAATTTATCTAAAGACTAAGTCGGTTGCCCTATCTTACTCGGTAACCATTCATTAATTACAATTTAGTAGGAAATGGAAAAGTGTGGCCATGCAAGGCTTAATCAGGAATCATTGACAACAACACTGCCTTTGGAATTAATTTTGGGCAACTATTCGTAGATGCAAATGCTTCGATGACTCTTCATAAGATCAAACATTAATCTTGGAGGTGGTTGTGATGGTTATGAAGAGGCAACCAATGGGGTCTTTGACATCTAGCTCTATTTTGCTGAAAACTGACAATGGGTAATCAGATCTGGTGCAGTGCTGGCCACTTTTCATGAATTGGTGATGGTGCTGATGTTTTCTACTGCCTTTCCTACTTCTGCTGGTATGCCAAAACAATTCTACATGAACACCCATTTTCTTGACTCGACCTCCTCTGTTTATTTCCTTGCTACCAAGACGTTCAGCCTCACTCTGTCTTTTGCTCCTTGTCAGGTGCTACCTGAATCCTGTTTTGTCGTGTTTAACCATTTTTTCAAACAAACATCATAAAAAATCATATACCCAGACCTAAAAATGTTTAGATTTTAGCTTGGAGCCATATCGAATCCATGTCGGTATCACACTTCACATGTTTTACAGTTTAAGATATGAGAATGTAATCGAAGATGCTGTGCGAAGAGGGAGGTGACGTGGAGGAAAGGTGGGACCGACTGTATTGCAAATCACACATTTTAAAGTTTAGCTATAAGCGGAAGATGTAAAATATAAATCTTGTGAAGTGAAAATTGCGGGGAGGGCAGAGTGACCTGGCAGGTAAGGTGGAACCAGACTGCAGCCCACAGATCACAACTCTTAAGGTTTAGTTATAAGCTCGTTGGTGAACTCTAAAAGATGTGAAGTGCGAAGCACAAGGAGGGCAGACTGACGTGGCAGGTAAGGTGGGACCAGACCGTAACCCACAGATTGCAAATCTTAAGTTTTTCTTATGAGCACAGGGGTTAAATTCTAAAACTTGTGAAGTGAGGGGAGAGGGACCCACCTACATCGCAATCGGGGAAATGAGAAGGCAGAGGTAAAACAATGATATAGCGATGACAGGTAAAGTAGAAAGATATAGAGGAAAAAGGCGGAAAAGGTAAGGTTTAATGTTTTTAAAGGAAAATAAAATGAAAAGGGATTGTGGCAGGTGAATGGGTCCTACTTCATCACATATTGTCTCTCGAATGGCTTGTAGGAGATGGAAATGAAAGTATTTTGGGATTTGGCCTATGCGAAAAACCAATTTGAATATGTAGTAATGAAATGTATGGAAATATATGGAAATATATGAGTGGGGAATGAAATGTAAATAAAGGGAAATGAATGGCGGGGAATATAATGCTATGGTTTAAAACTTTAGGATATGAATTTATAATCAATATTTAAACCATATAAATAGCTTTTCCTATAGGTGCATTTAGACTAACAACCAATCAAATCCTTTAAACTAGAATGAATCTTTCTTTTTCTTTCTTGCTTTGTTTCTCTTTATATTTGTCTTCGATAATGGTCTAATGCTGCTGCTTTGTGTTCTTTTGCCTTATCAACAACATTTTCCCCTTCTACTGAACTGATAGGCACATAGATTATTTTGAAGCTCTTGACAGTCAGGATTTCCCATTTTTCTTGAAAATAAATGATAGCCATGAATATTATTTTCAGTATGAAAGACCTAAGAAAATAATCAGTCACCAAGTGATACTATGAAATACAGGAGTCTAACAGAACTCAAGCCCAATACATTTTATCTCCAGTCGTTGAAATATCCTCTTATAAAATGGTGTGTTCTCTAAGGCATTCCTCAATCTCTCTGGGAAGTGGTACTCTCTAATTTTTAAGTTATGGGGTAATGAGTGCCATCTCCTCTGAAAAGCTTGCAATCCATCGATCCCTAGTACTCTAAAAATTTCCTCAAAATGCGATATGGCTTGATCCTACTTTTATATTTAGCATGGTTCCAATTTCAGATCCTCTTAGATGAGCTTATGATCACTTATTGCAAGGTGTGGGGCCCTCAACTCTTCCCTGACCCATATAAGCTCATTAGTTTATCTAGATATGAACCTTTTTTCCTCTTCAACCCTTGGCTCCTTATGGGTAAACCAAGTGGAAAATGCCATTAGTTTCACATCCCCCATCCTAGAATTTGGATCCCAGAAGTTCATGTCAGTCAATAAGAGGTTGTGCATGTATAATTCTGCCATCTTTGCTTTGTCCTCTGCACTAGCTCTATGAAAAAATTCAATAAACTATTTGTAGTGTTGGAAGGGTAGTGAACCATATTGTGCTATAGTTTTTATTTGAAACTGAAGCCATTGATCTTTGAGGAACATGGCATATATTTTTGAGGGATGTCTAAATTGGGTGACCTCCATCGCCAAGCTTTCTATGGTGGGGAATTTCCCTTATTTCTCCTGCAACTGCTCTTTAAAAATTTTGTTCTCCATTTGTAGTTGTTCCCTCATGGTTGACTCTCTCAACCTAAAATCAGCCATATACTCACCCATATTCTTCATTTTCTCTTCCACCAGGCCCACATCCTATACTCCCTTGTATTTTGCAATCTGCATCCATATGGTGGGTTCAACTTATTTCTTTGTCTAGCTCAGGGAGGATTGTGACTACAAATTTGGTGGGTATTATTTGTCCTTGCTCATAAAATTTGTATTAGGACCCAATATTTGGTTAGGGATTAGGATATTGTAGCTCTTGTGGTCCTTCTACTCCCTCCCGAATTTGTGGAACACTTTCCTATTTCACTACCTTACTTTCCAGTAGCATCTTTCCCTTTTCCTATAACACTGACCTGAATTCATGTAGCATGTCGGTTTCTTATTGTAGTTGAATCATCTTGGCTCCCCTAATGTTTGAGTTCATTTGGTATGTTTTGGGTTTCTTTCCTTTAGTTTTGAGGGAGTTCACCTCTTCAATTTGCATCTTTCCCTTCTCTAATTCCCCCTTTTGGTGACTAGTTGGCCCCTCAATGATGATGGGGGTTCTTGTGGAAGGTTGAGACTTCCCTTGCTTGAATATACTACTCCTCCACCTTTTTAAATAAAAATGGCCTTGCTTTAGTTGCCTCCATTTTATCTTGATATGTGTACTTAGGGTTGCCAATATGGAAACCAACTCTTGTTTAATGTTTCCTTTGGAAAGGCTTACTTGTTATTCTTGTCTTCTCTTCTTTTGATAACTAGAAGGTTCCCCAAGGGTTTCTTTTATTGTCTCTAGTTTTTCCTCTACCTTCTCCTCTTCAATTTATTATCCATTTTCTTCCACCTCCTATCCTTCTTCCTCTGTTTCAACCCCTTCTTTCTCTGTATGGCCATCTTTGAATGTCCCTTTAGGTTCCAATAGGATCTTGCCTTGTGTTTCTAGAAAATATGCCCTAAACATATCTACAAAATCTCCCCATGACACAAGATTTTTTATTTGCTCCATAGAATCCATGAAAATGAGCCTAATGAACCTATGATAATCAATGTACCGATGTTTCCCTTATCTCACTGTTTGGCTCATTTCCACTATGGGCTGAAGAAGGAAGTGGGGATTACTAACTCTGCTTGGGATAGACAATTCTGTCTGGAACCTCAACTCGTAGAGTATCCTAAAATGATATGCATAAAAAAATTTGAGTCTACCCTAATAGGATATGTATTTTAGGATGTGATAGGTCACTTCATCCTATTGCTAAGGTAAGATCTCCCTTCTGACCCCATTCTTATCTTCATTTGATTTCTCTTTAGGAAGGAAGAATTTATTTTTAGCTGTGATAGCTTATGTTTTATCCTCCTTGCCCCACCTAAATCCTAGAGCCAATATGGTCAACCTGCTAATGAGTTTTAAATTTAAATGAATGAAAAGCAACCTCACAATGGTGGTGGCACTATCTTCCCCTTGAGGTTGGAGAGATACTGCAAATATATGGGTAATTTCATCATCATACCCCTTGAATTTATCAAATAAATCCATCCATTGGGGATTTGTAAAGATGTTTGTGATAGGAGGGTGTTGATGGATTCTTGTTGATTATGTTGGCTCCCTCCTATTAAATCATCCTCCCACATTCCCTCTACTATAGCTTCTTCAAATTTTTTTTTTTGCAAGGATTTTTCTGTCAATTATTAGTTTTTGGGCAACCTAGGGTTTTAGATCAAAGATGAGAGGAATGGTGTTCATTTTTTTATTAGAGGTAGGAAAAATATATTCCAAATTAAAAACAAATTCTCTCTTCTTCTAGCATGCTATTACATAAGAAAAATCAGGATTTGAAATTTTTTAACTTTCATGGGTTAGCTACAGCATGCCTTTGTAGACAAAATATGATTAATTCCACCAATTTTTTGTGCATGGAAGGTGAGAAACATTTACTACATTCCCCTACCTTGGAGGCTCCTTCATGGATTTGGGGTTTTTGAGGAAAATTTGCACAAAATCAATCCATTTTCTACCTCTCAAGCCAATCCTATAACAACTATTCATGATCCTGTAGCACCTGTTCTATATCTTGTAGCACTGGGCCCAGATCATGTAGCAACTAGTATTCAACCTTGTAGCTTCTCTATGGAAGCCTATGGGAAGCTGGTGGTAGATAACTCAACTAATGAAACTCTTGGTACAAATGAGGCTCGGGACCGCTCTTTATTCATTTTTTGGTTTGGTGGTGGGATCAACACATTGTGTTAGCTAGCCCCCACCTACCACCTTCACACTTTTTCATAGACCCATTGGCCCACTCCTAATGATAAAATCCTCACTTTTTTCATTTTCTCCACATGGGATGAGAGAGGGAGATAAATTTACTTAAATTTTCTATGGTGGCCGAGCCTACTAGCCACCTTCAACCTTAAAAAAAAACTTCGTTCCTCTTGCATTCAAAACATTTTCAAACTATTATGCATGTAAAGGAAGAGGTGAGGAGTTTTCATACTTGTGCCTACCTAGTGGTATTTTCCTAGGTGCTGAACACTTGATGTTTGTATGTTGTTCCTGAGCAATGGTAACGGTTGATATGCTAATGTATTGAGGTGTCATATTCTCATGTTTGATCCTCATTGGATTTGCTATGATTTTTTATTTTTATTTTTTCAATAGATGTGCTTTACTAGTCGAAGCTTGAAAATACAAGTTCTTTAGGAGTTGGATCAAATGTTGTTTTTGAAGGTGAATAATGATCCTATAGAAACTTTTTATAGGTCATGTAGTTGTCCAAAATATTCAAGGAAATGACTCTCCAATGTATTCGTGGTGATTGGTTCTCCATTCTGGTGCTCTCCACTGTGGTCTTGTACGGTTTGTGGAGATTGCTATAGGAAATTGTGTCTTCCTATAGCAGACATAAAAACCACTCTATGATCACAATATCCTTTAGATAATGCTTCCAAAAACTCTGATGGTTCCTGATCAATCTATGGACAAGGATCAAAAGCCTTGCTGTGGTGGAAATGATGGAATAATGGGTGAAATTGAGTATTTTTTTATGGATAGAAGTGGATATTTGGGTGGAAGAGAGGTAAAATGGTGTGGAGGATGGATGATGAGGGTGTGGTGGACCCCTCCTTTTATTCCTTTATGAAAAACATAAGATCTGAACCCTTTTTATATTCCAATCACAATCTTGGAGCAAATATGTACAATCCTGTAGCAAGACAAGACACTCCTAAAGCATTCAAGGACTAAGGCATAATTGATGTCATGGTTCCCTTGCTTTTCCCTTGTTATTTTTCTCTTTTTTTTCATTTTTTTCCAATTTTTTTGAGAGACATGCAGGCTGCCCAAAAGGAGATTTTCAACCTACAAGACTGCCCTAGATGCCTCAAACGATGTTTTCACCTGGGGATATTTTTATTTTTTATTTTTTGACTCTTGGACCTCCTCATGGAGGTTTTATGTCCTAGAGTTTGCCTCAGCTTCCTCATGTATTTTTTCACCCAAGGCTTCTTATTTTATTTTTTTCCTTTTTTCCTTTATTTTTATTTTTATTTATTTTTCTTCTTCTAGTGATCATAGGTTGGATAAACTAAGAGCTGTGAGACCCCCATTTACATTCAAATATTTTCTTATTAAGATGGTAAACTCATCTTTTGACAGAGGCATCTTGTAGATATTTAACCGATAACCATTAACTAAGAGTGGGATTCCTTCTTCATCAATTGTTCTGATTTGGAAAAATCTATTCTCATGGCATTATTCAACCAAACAAGGACCCAACCACCTAGTCCTCAACTTTCCCTTTAATTCCTTCAATTTGGAGTCATATAACATGGCCAATCACCCTCTTGGAAGGTCCTTTCTTTGATGTTTTCTCATGCGAAATATTCCTTTGCAATTGGACCACCTCAGTATGCATGAGGGCCTACAATATAAGTTCGTCTAGAGATTTTAGTTATTATAGCCTCTCTTGTTGAGAATTGGGGATGTCTAGGTCCAATTGTGCTTCCATTCTTAGGGTGCTTTACTCAAAATCAATAAACAACTATTCTTTCTAGCCATAAACTAGCTCAAGTGGGTGAACCTAGTGGTGGTTTTCCAGGCAGTATTATAGGCCCATGTGGCCTCCACTAGTATGGCTACCCAATAATTTTTGCTGCTACTGACAACTTTAGTTAAGATGTCTTCCAAATCTCTATTCATTACCTCCACCTACACATTTTCTTGAGGATGATAAGGACTGATTTTTTTGTGCTTTATATGATGATGCTCAATGACTCCCTCAATCATATTTGAAGTAAAATGAACCCCTTGATCAATGGATTACTCACTTGGAAATATGAACTTATAAAATATTTTTTCCCTTAGAAACTCTGCCACCTACCACGTTGTTTCTGATTTGAATGCCTTTAATTCAACCCACTTTGTGAAATATTCAATGCACACAATGATGTATCTCTTTTTTTTCTTTCGGATGGGGGATCAATTGGTCCAATGAAATCCACACCCCACTTCTGAAATAGCTCAAGAGTCACTTGAGGTTGCAAGGTAATTTTATCCTTTTCCATAGGCTTTCCCATCCTTTGGAACTCATGACATCTACAATGTATCTCATATCATCTTGGTGTTAAGTAGGCTAATAGTGGTCAACTTGGAGAATTTGAAGGCTACCCTCTTGGCAGAAAAATCCCCCCCATAGGGTCCATAATTTCATGCTAAGAGGATGTAAAAAACCTCACCCTCCCTTACACATATCCTAAATATATGTTCTGATCCTAATTTGAAGGGATTTCCCCCGATCTAGTGAAAGGGGAACTTTTGCTAACAATATTGCTCTTCTCCTTGGAGGAAATATAAGGATGGAATCTCCAAAAAACTGAGAAATTTATTATGTCAGGAAACCAAGGAGACAATAGTGAAATAAACAAAAGGTTCTCTTTTGAAAGCTGATCATCTCTCATATCCTCATTTTCTGCAGGCAATTTTAGTATAAATAAAAATCTACAACCACATTTTCCTTCCCTGGATTATCAACAATGGTTAGATCAAACTATTGTAACAATGATAGAAATTTAAGGATACTTGCATTGACATCAAATTTATTTGTTAAATATTTAATGGTTGCATGATTGATATGTACAAAGACTTGGTACCTTGTGATACAGTTACTAAACTTGTTCAAGGAGTCCACAAAATCTAAGAGTTTTTTTTAATATCTGTGTAATTAAGTTCAACTCTAGAGAGGTTCTTACTGATAAAATATATGGCATAGGGAAAATTTTATTCCACTTGTCCCAAAGATGCTCCAAAATTTTTTTCTGATGCATCTGTGTGGATGTGGAAAGGCAATGCCCAATTGGGACCTCTCAGAATTGGTGCAGTGGTTAATTTCTCCTTGAGCTCTTCAAATGCCTCTCGAAATTTATCTGTCCAACAAAAATATGAATCCTTAGTTAACAATCCAAACAATGGTGGAACCAACTTACTGAAATCCTTAATGAATCTCTTATCATATCTAGCTAGTCCAAGGAAACTTCTTACATCCCTTTGTTTTTGAGGTACATGGACCCTTTTGATAATGGAAATATTTTTAGGGTCAACTTGGATCCCCTCCTTAGGGAGGGAGCGGCCTAAGAGAATGCATGCATTGATTAAAAAATCACACTTTCAGGGCTTAGTCATAGATTCATTTCAATGCATTTCTTTAAAAATTTACACAAATTGGAAAGAACTTCCTGGAAATAATTCCCATTGGGACTGTGTCATGAATAAGATCAACCAAAATAACCAAAACCTCCCTTTGGAAGGTATCAGGGGAAGCACACAAGCCAAATGGAATCACTCTGTAGGAAAAGGTCCCCCATGTACATGTCAAGGTGGTCTTATCCTGATCCTCGGGGCTGATTTGGATCTGATTATATTCACTAAATCCATCCAAGAATGAGAAGAAATTATTCCCTTCAAGACCATCCAAAACTTGATTAATTAAATTCAAGAGAAAATGACCTTTCTTTGTAGCCTTGTTGAGTTCCCTACATTCAACACATATCATTCACTTCCCATTCTTCTTGGGTATTATAACAGGAGGGACACCCACTCACTATTTGAAGTGAGCTAAATGAATCCTGAATCCAATAACTTTTTCACTTCTTCTTTCACAATGTATTTAAGAGAATTTTTCATTCTCCTCTAGGGTTGGAACACAGGTTTAAATCCCTCTTTAATGAAAATATGATGGGTACAAACCAAGGGATGCAACCCATTAATTTCCTTATAGTCCCAAGAAAAAGCCTCAAGGTGTTGCGTTAATATAGTGCAAAATTTCTCTTCTTGCTTTGCTGAGAGGGAAGGATTGATTTTTAGAGTCTTGGATAAATTGATTTCCATAAACTTAGCATGATATTAATTATAATTGGTAGTGAATAGTTTAGACGCTAGATTTTTCCCAGGTTTCCCTAAGGATTCTTCTACTAGCTCATCAATTGGCATGACAACAAGAGGTTGGTTATGCAAAAATATATCAATAATATCATCCTCATCTAGCTACCTTCTTCCTACAATAGTGTCTAATTTAAAAACTGGGTAGGGGGATGACTAATAAAAATATTCTTCTTATTCTTCCTCTACCCACAAAGGCAAGTAATTCTCAATAGAGGGTTGAGGAAGGGGCTATAATACAAGCGACTTTATGAGATGCCAATTTTTAATTATCAAGTTTCCAACCCTGCAACTAATGTAAGCATCAATAATGGCCAACCAAGGTATCTATAGAATGAGAGGGTATCCATTAAATTTGGTTTTGGGTTAGAGGACAAGGAAGTTTGAGGGGTACTCCCATGATACAATGGAGACCATCACATCCTTAATAACTCCCTCGGGGTCTACTATTGATCTATATACAATTTGCAACATTGTGGTGGTATTTCTCAAGGCTCCTTGTAGGTTAAGCTTCAACATAGTTTCCTTGGTCATGAAATTAATTGAAGCCCCAAGGTCAATCAGTGTGTTGGGGAATACAATATTTTTAATGTGCACAACCACTACTAGGATACCGGGATCCAAATACTTTGTGGAGATAACCTTCCCAAGCATTAGATAAGACATCTCCCTAACAACATTGATAGTGGGGTGATCTAGATTTATGCAAGAATGAAAAAAATACACATATAACCATAAATATAAAAATAAAGCGGAAATAACACTTCATTTCATTAATATCAAAGAACTGAAATTTGTTTACAGACAGAATGGAAATAAACTAGCTAGGGCGCTGGTAGCTTATCTCTGAGAAGAGATGTGGTGGCTAAAGGCCTCTGAACTCTATGTTACAATGAGGCTAGAAGGCCTATATATTATTGAGAAATAATGGAAAACCCTAAACATCCAAAAACCTAACCCTAAGAGATGAAACACTAGAATATGGTCCCCGTCGGGGTAAATTGGTACATCAATTTCTCGAGGTCGTAACTTTTGCATACTATCTCCGTTTGACGCACATGATACATTGTTAGAAATATCTATCCGAGGATTAAAACCACTAATAGTGAATCTTAAGTTTAGAACCGACATATTCGCTAGAGAAGCGATGCCCAAAAAAAGTCGTTTAGGACCTCAAAACGGCTTCGGAAGTTCAGGACTCAAAAAACTGCTAAAAATAGTAAACTGTGCTATAATTAAGGAAAATGAAAAACTGAAAGAAACAATGGTGGGGCCCCAAGTGGAATAGGCGGCTGGTCACCAATATCCACCTGGATCATTCCTCCCCCCATAGGAAGCAATGGTCCCCATTGCGTTGAGTTCCTCCATGAGATGAGGAAACTTCTGCTGAACTTCGTCCTTGGTGAACCACTTGCTTTGGTGCAGGAGTTGGCCAGCTTTGATAACTCAATATAGTTGGATCTTCTACTGGTGAGTGTTTTTGATTTTCATGTCGATGATACAATTTGTGGTGGCTTGTTCCATGCAGTATTGGTTTAAATATATTGGTGTGAGTTGTTCTACAATGTCAGAGGTTTCCAGTAGAGGTGGGAAATAGGGCCGAAGGTGATCCACATTGAATATAGGGTGCAGACCAAGGAATGGTGGAATACTGAGCTCAAAGGCATCCTTCCCTACAGCCTTGGTGATGGTGTACGACCCATATCGGAGCAAGTGAAGCTTGCGGTGGGGTCTAGTGAGGCGCTCCTTCTGAAAATGTAGCCACACTTTGTCGCCCACCTGGAAGTGGTGTGGCACCCGATGTTGATCATGTTGTTGCTTGTACTTAGCATTGGATCTGTTCAATAAGTCATGAACCTGCTGGCGGATTTGCTAAATGTGCTCAATGAATTTGTTTGTTTTGTTAGCTTCATACTGGACATGAGCCGAATCGGCATGAGTAGCCACAAATGGCATGGTTACGTCAATGGAGCATAGTGGCTAGAACCCCAGGCCCACCTGAAAGGGGCTGTGGCCGATTGAGCTATGGAGAGCCCGATTATAACTATTTTATACATAGGGAAGGCTCTCATACCATGTGCGTGGATGCTTTAAATTGTACATGCACATAATGTGTACAATCATCCTGTTGACAACCTCTGTCTCGCCATCAATTTGGGGATGGAAAGATGTGGACTTGGTGAGGTTGGTGTCCAAAATTGACTAGAGGCTGGACCAAAATGTGCTAAGGAACCTGCTGTCCTAATCTGAGATGATAGACTGTGGGATCCCAAAGTGCATCCACACTCATTCAAAGAAGAGTTTAGCAGTGGCTTCTGCTATGATATTCTTCTTGTAGGCCGACATAATGGCCATTTTCGAGAATCTATTGACGACCACGAAAAATCAGTCATTTCCATGCTTAGTAGAAGGAAGGCATGACATGTAATACATGGAGATGGATTCCCAAGGTCGACTAGGGGTAGTTGGAGGAGTATAGAGGCCTTGCATATTGATGGTCGGTTTGGAAATGGAGCAAGCAGTGCAAGATCTGATGTAGTTCCCAACATCTTGTTGAAATTTCAACCAATAGAAATACTTCTGTAGTTCTGCCACTGTTTTCTCGACCCCAAAATTCCCAACGACTTGACTGTAGTGTGCTTCCCAGATCATCTTGGAAAGCTCGCTTGAAAGAACACAAAGGTGTCTCAGGTGACTTAGCAGTGCATCCTATAGGTGAAAATTTGGAACTTGTGTACCCTCCAAGACTATCTTGTATGTGTGGCAAAATTTTGGATCGCTCTTTTAGAGAAGCAGCCAATCAGAAGTCTCATGCCCACAAGAGTTGAGAATGGTGGTTAGCACCAAAATCGGTGGTCGGCTAAGGGAGTCTGCAACATTATTGGTGCTGGCCTTCTTATACTTGATGTTTAAATGAAATTGTTGCAGATATGTGGACCACTTATGATGGCGATTGTTCTGCAACTTTCCTTGTGTCTATATGAACTGCAGGGGTCAGCGGTCTGTGTGGATGACTGTTTCCTTCCCCAAAATTTAATGCTTCCATTGGCGGCACACCTGCACAATGGAATACATTTCTTTTTCATAAGTGGGATAATTGCGAACTCTTTCGGACAATGTCTCACTATGATATGCCACTGGATGCCCCTGTTGACTAAGAACTTCCCTAATAGCATAGTCAGAGGCATCTGTCTTGATCTCAAATGGTTGTTGAAAGTTTGGTAATGTGATCACTGGGGCAGAGTAGAGGCGATGTTTCAATTCTATGAACACCTTCTGTTGAGATTTTGACCAAAATAATTTTTCTTTCGCTCCTCCCTTGGTGACTTGACTCAAGGGCCAAGTGATATAAAAGAATCCCAACACGAACCTATGGTATAAATTAGCAAGACCCAGCAATATGCAAAGCTTTGTTAGAGTGGTTGGGGCTGGCCAATCCTGAATTACTTGGATCTTGGTTGGATCCACATGCACCCCCCGTTCATCAATAATGTATCCCAGATACTGAACCTGGGTCATGCCAAAAGTGCACTTCTCCAAATTGGTACACAAATTGTGTTGTTTCAGTGTTTGGAGGACCTATCGGATGTGGTGGAGGTGCTCTTCCCAAGTTTGGTTGAATATCAGGATGTCATCCAAGTACACTACTACAAATGAGTTAGTGAATGGCTGCAAGATGTCGTCCATCATCCTCATGAAGGTTACAGAGGCATTCATCAACCTGAAAGGCATGACCAACCATTCGAAAAGGCCCTCTTTCGCTTTGAAGGAAGTATTCCACACATCGGAAGGTTTGATTGGTACCTGGTTATACCCATAATTCAAGTCGATCTTGCTGAAATATTTTGCCCCTTTAAGTTTATCCAAAAGGCCATCAATTCGTGGGATCGGGTACCTATTCCGGACTGTGATCTTGTTCAGTGCCTAATTGTAAATACTGAGTCTCTAAGTCCCATCCTTCTTTTGCCCTAACATGATCAGGCTCCCATAGGGAGATTAACTCAACTAAATGTGACCTTTCTGCAGCAGCTCATGAATCTACATCTTTATTTCATCTTTCTCCAAAACAGAGCGCCAATAGATTGGTCCATTGGGCAACGACGCACTTGGGGTCAGATCGATGGGGTTCTTGAACTGACAGTGCAGAGGCACCCCTGTGGGTGAGGTGAAGATGTCCTGTACTCCTCCACGACCTTGTCCATTTTTTGTTGTCGTGGGGAGGATCCCTATCTAGAGGTTGTGGCCACAATATTCTTCTTGTCCCGGGGGAAGATCATCAGAAAAACAAATTTCCCATTTTTGGAAATAAGCTTACTACATTTTTTTGTAGTAACCAAAGAGATAGTTGCAGGCGGTGGTACCTATGGTATCCTGTACAACTTATTTCCCAAAGTAACAATAACATCGCGAGGTCGAGACTCATACACAACATGTCGCTTCCACAAGTATGGTTGGCCTAATAATACATCAAAAAATTCAAGAGGAGCAATTTCACATAATAACTCATTTATGAAGGGCTTGATGCTGTAGGGAAAGCGACACTGGTGGCTGACGTAGAGATCTCATCCTTGGTGAAGCCACCATATGGTGTATGGTTGTGGGTGTGCTGTGGTTGGAAAGCCAAAACGATTCACGAACTTTGTTGAAATGAGGTTCTTTTGGATCTCATTGTTGACAATGAACTATAGTGAGAAACCCTTTACCCACATTTGAGAGTGGAAGAAACGCTCCTCCTCCTCTGGATCTTCCAGTTCCTCCTTCTGGATCTTTACAGTGGCCACGGTGGCTTTGGGCTCTGCATCAATAATCTACTTCTCTTTTTCATTCCCCTTGTCGGGTTCTGATTCATTGTCAGAGCATGCATCTGATTCAGAAGCCCTCATCTCGGCCACCAATGACTGCTTGGCCTGACACTCACTTGTGTTGTGAATGGAGCTCTTATGGAGCTCACACCACTTTCCCGTGTCCTTCTTCGGCTTCGTGGTTTTTTTCTTTGCTTCTGGCTTTGGTAGGTTATCTTGGGCCACCATGCCTTGGACGTTTCCTTTGTTATGCGGTTTGGGGCACCTTTCCCTTGCTTTTTATTCACAGAGCTAAAGTCTCACTTCTTCTGTTTGAATTTCTGCTCAATCTTGGAAGCATACCAGTATGTCATACCAAGAGAGGAGATGTCGAGGAACTCCATTTCCTCCTGAATGTATCTATGCAAATAACTGCGGTACTTTAACACCAAATTTTTCTCCGAATATTTGATACTTAACTTTGTGCGCAGGGTATGGAACATTTTCACCAGCTCATGTACATCTTGACCCCTTTGCTGCTGCAGCATGGTCCATTGTATTTTCTTGTCCTCATAGCTCCCCTCGAGATAATAGTGTTCCTTGATGGCGTCTCAGAGATAATTCCAAGTGGGTATGACTGAGAAAAAAGAGGGTTCCCCCTTGTCCTTTTTCTCATAGTAGGTTTCCCACCAGTCCTTGACATGGGGGGTAGCTTTGAGGAGTGAAAAAATAATATTCTCCCAGTCGGAAAAGTCATGAATTGATAAATATACTTCTAATAGATTCAAACATATATCTACAACATCTTCATCTCTTTGGCCCTCAAATGTGGGAATTTCAAATTTTACTTGTACCTTAAAATGAGTTTCTGCTCTAGAGTGGATGCTGGATGCAGATGCGCTGCTAGTGGGCAGTCGTTGAAGGATCTGGGAAAAATTATCCATCATCACATTCCTTTATTTTTCGAGGGCCTCCTCGAGAAATATTTTGATAGGATATCCTGCTCCCTCATCTTTCTTTTTTCCCCCCCATGGGCGACCGTCGGGATTTTCGAGGCTGATCTTGCAAAGGTTCAATCGGATCAAGCCCTAACTCCTTATACCCATACCTCATCGCGGACATGCAAAGAAGGATCGAGAAAGAGCAGACTGCTATGATACCACTGATCCGGATTTATGCAAGAACGTAACATAATACACATATAATCATAAATATAAAATTGCAGTGGAAATAACACTTCATTTCATTAATATCAAAGAACTGAAATTTGTTTACAGACAGAATGGAAATAAACTAGTTAGGGTGCCGATAGCTTATCTCTGAGAAGAGATGTGGTGGCTACGGGCCTCTGAACTCTATGTTAAAATGAGGCTAGAAGGCCTATATATTATTGAGAAACAATGGAAAACTCTAAAATGCCAAAAACCTAACCCTAGGAGATGAAACGCCATAATATGGGCCCCATCGGGGTAAATTGGTACATCAATTTCCAGGGGTCGTAACTTTGGCATACAATATTTGTTTGATGCACATGATACATCATTAGAAATATCTATCCAATGAATACAACTACTAACAACAAATATCAAGTCTAAAAGTTGGAACAAAAATATTCACCAGAGAAGCGATGCCCAAAAAATGTCGTTTAGGACCTCAAAACGCCTCCGGAAGTTCAGGACCCGAAAAACTGCTAAAAATAGTAAACTGTGCTATAATTAAGGAAACTGAAAAAATGAAAGAAACATTGGTGGGTCCCCAAGTGGAATAGGTGGATGGGCACCAATATCCACCTGGATCGTGGGGGCATCTATTTTTCTTCTTCCAGGCCTCTTGAAACATTATTCCCTAATAATATTGTTGTAGTTGGGAACATCTTTGATGGTTTGGAGAAGGGGTATTTTAATACATGGTTTCTTCAATTCTCCCAAAATATCAGCCTCTTCTGGGGTGTGTTGTTAGGTTGGACAAACCTTTTAGGATAGGGAGGTCCATTGACTTGAAGGGCACTGCCTTCCTTCACTTCTTTGATATCTTCAGGTGGATAAGGTGGATGAGCATCTGGAAGTACCTTTCTATACCTAAGGTTGATCTATTAGATTTCCACAGCATAAGTAGGAAAAGAGGTTTCTCCACTATAGACCTATTGGGATTTCTTATTGTTTGGGTTCAAATTGGGTTGAGTGGGAATCAGGCGTTGCTTGGGTGGATTATTGTGGGGTAGCTATGGTTGAGGTGGAGTAGGAGGTAATTATGGATGAGATTGGGATACCTGAGACCTCCATCCTTGTGAAGGGTTTCCACATTAGGATGTTGAGGTTGATATGGATGGAAGGGTGGATTTACATGAAGAGGAGGATAGTGAGGAGAATAGGGCCAAGGAGAGGGCATGGACCAAGTTGTGTTAGTTGGAGGATAGCAAGGCTAAAAGGGTGCACTATGGTTTGGACTGAAATAAGGATAATGTGCACCTTGCAGACCTTGATGATATGGCAGAGGGCCTTGTGACCTCCTTTGGTTGATGAAGCAAAGCTGCTCCAAGCCACTCTCTTCCCATTGATATATAATGTTCAAATTTGGAAGAGAGGGAAATTTTTCAGTTGCATGGCTCTCCTGACAAATAGATTAGACCTTTATGACATGCAATAGTCACTCATTATTGGGGTGCCTCTTGGTGCAATTAGGGAAAGAGATAGCTACTTCCCTTTCCGCCTCCTTTTGCTTATTTTTGATCTAAATAATATCAATTTTCAAGGAAAAGGTGTGCAACATATCACTCTTAAATTCATATAGCATACTCTCTATTTCATATTTTCTAGCTGAGGTATAGGGAGAAGATTTAGCCAATCCTTGACTAGACATACGTCTCTTCCTTGCAACCCTACAATGATTATTGAATAATGTCTTGATGTCTTCATAAGTTAGCTGGTAAATTTCTCCACCAAACAACAAATTAAGGGTATCCATTAAATCCTCCCTAATCCCTCGGGGAAGTACAAGCTTCAATGATTCTGCCTCAAGGGTACAATTAGCTCTTCTGTGGTTGAGTTGAAATCTCTCTTCATAATCCTCAAGGATTCATTTGGCCCTAGGTTCATCCTAAAGATCTCATATTTTATTCCTCTTGACCTATAGTATTCCCAATATTTTTTATTAAAAGCTTACTAAATTTGAGCCTAGGTGGTGATTCTTCCCTTCTAGGACCATGAATCAATGCAAGGTTTCATTCTTGATGGTAGAAGTGAACAACTTTAGCTTCTTCTCACGAGAAGTGAAATCATAGGTTATACAAACCACAACAAATTCGAACATGAACATATCAACGTCTTCAGAGGCTAGGACATGGAATTGTGGGAGGGAAGTGGGGTTTATGTTCTTAATTATGGCTTCCCTATTGGTTTCTATGATAGAAAGTAACTCAGTCTGTTTATTTTCAACCAAGTTTTGGGTAGGTGATGTGGGTTTTTCCTCCCCTATGGGTTCTTCAAATATTTATGGTTTCTCACCTAAAGGATTTTCCAACTCCTCTATAGTTAGAGTAGGAGCTTCATAGTCACCAAATAAGAGTGATTATTGAATGCTTGAAGGGCTGGGGGATTTTGACAAAAAAATTCCTAGGTTATCCCTAATCCTATGAGTTATGAAATAAATGTGTGTGTGTGTGTGTGTGTTTGAATTCTCAAGGTAAGAAAAACTAATGCAAAGAAAAAGTAAAATGGAAAATAAAGAAACTCTAAGAAGAAAAAAAAACCTACTTGGACACCTCTCCAACATTGGTGCCAAAAAGTGATGAGGCCTAGTATTACAACAAGAGTTTTGCAACTCCCAAGGCTACCAAGTTTAATTATCAACCCATGGTTCGTACAAGCTTAAGAGGTGGAAGTGCTATATGAAAAGTAGGATAAGTTCTACTCAAGTTACTCTAAGGAAATGGACCAAACCAAGGTATTCAAAGACCACTCTATCAACTGGATCTAGATTTGCAAGAAAAAGAGATTGCATAAAAGGAGAGTTCTAACCTACATGCAGAAATGGAAATGCTTATCTACTTGCAAAAATGGAAATGCTACTCTACTTTGCAAGAAATGTAAATACTAACCTATTTGTGTAAATGTAAATGAAAACTTACTTGCAGGAATTTAAGCGCTACTTGCAAAATGTAAATGTTGCATCAAAGGGAAACCTAGTCTATGCATAAGAAATAACAATGCTTGAAATGGAAACCCTAGATTAAGAAGCATAAAACAAGGAGAAAAAACCTAATATAAATTTCATAAGGTAAATAGCATGAAATCAACCTTAAATAACTGCATTTAAGAGATATTATACCCTAATGACAACGTTAATTAAGTGCTTCATGAAATAATCATGTAAATCATAATTATGCCATTCAATACATGCACTTGTTTACTAACCCTAATTGTAGAAATGAATTTTAGAGGAGGAAGGAAAGTCCTAAGTGGCATTTGTTCTTCCTAAATCATGGTTTTAGAGCCCAAGAGGCATTATTAAGGGTTAGGATGAAAAAATAAATCTTTAAGGACAATTTTGGTCAAGTTTGGAGGGATTCTACATGGTGCTACAAGATGCTACAAGATTGCTATAATATTGCTACAAGATTGCCCTGTTTTTCTATAGTATTGAATCTGTGATAATTTTGAGGGCTAAAAGGGTGATATTAAGGTGGGAAAGGGTAATGGAAGGTAGAATAAGGTTGTATGAAGCCCTTTCAAATCTTAATACCCTTCAGGGGCCCATCTTGCACAAGGAGAAATGCACACGATGACCTTCAACAAACCAAAAATGAAATCTCGGTGAACAATGTTTTGAAGGATTTTTTTAGGTAGAAATAAAGGAGATGGAGGTATGATGAGTGGTGTAAATGATAATTCTAACCCTGCAATCCAACAATAGTACCTGTGTTAGTAACCTATACATATAGGATTCATAATTTTGACTTGACTGATGGTAGTCTTTTAAATATGTACAAACTTTGCTTTCTACAAGTTATTTTCCCATATTTTGTAAAAAAATAAAAAATGAAAAATGAAAAAGAGGGTAAAAAGTCCTAAAAGAAAAATCAAAGGACTTAGAAAAAATAATATACCCCAAAAGAAAAAATATGAATAAAACGTGAAAGTGTGCAAGTCTAAATGCCACTACTTTTACTTTTTGCAGTTGATTATGGCAGAGTGTCAATAAATGCCATAATCCATGATGAGTTGAACAATTTAATCTTAACTTGTCATGTTTCAATTTTACTTGTTGTAGATAGTGAATAAAGAATTGTCATACAGTTTAATCATGACAATTCAGTAGTTAGGTAGAGAATAAAAATAATCCAACAGTTTAATTTGGATTCTTGGAGGAAATAAGTTAGAATTAGATAGTTTTACTGCTTTCAAAAAGAATAAATGTTTTGAAGGTTGCTAGCTCAAATGCACCTGATCAAAATAGAAGAAAAAATGTTAGGAGATATGATTGGGTAGGTAGAAGAAGGCGGGAAATTCATTGTAAATATTTTTCACCAGGCTACAAATAACTAATTTCCCCTTCCCATAACTATTTAACATTCTCGACTATCAGTAAGAGAGGCTTAGGGCATTTCCCTGACTTCTGTTGGGACCGGACCCAAGGATTAATGAATGATTAGTTGAAAGTGTTAAGTTTCTATATTAATCCCATAAATCACATCATTTTCCATCATGCATTCATTACCATGAAAAATCATAAGTAAAGACCCCATTTTTACTTAATGATGCTTAAAAACCTCATTTGATTAACTTCCTACATTTCATGAAGCATAAAACCCTCAAAATGGCATTTTATCCTAAGTTGAAGTGATGAAATTATTACAATGAAAGCTTGGTTTTAATCTTCACTTTTATTGGTTATAATTGTATGTTTTGAGTATTCACTTTCCCTTTTCATATTAACATCTAACTTATTTTATTAACTCCCTATAGAAAATCCTAGTCCTATTAATATAAATCCTTTCTATTAACTATCCCAAAAAACCCCTTATTATAAGCTTTTTATGTCAAAGTTATTATGCACATGTTTAAATTAAAACCCGAAAATACCCATTTGACATAAAAACTATCCATAATGAAATATTCCGATTCCCCTATAGTTATTTAGTCTAATTGGTTCGAAATAACTATATCATAAAATACAAAGGAAAAGTTATCGGAATGTGATGTATCAAATGAAAAATAAAAAGCTTTTACCGATGCTTTATCTTTTAAGCCAAAACCTCCGCATAATACATTCACCTTCCCTCCCACACAAGCTTTACCCAAGGATAAAGTTTGACTTTACCCCTCTTTCCCGCTGTATGAAATTTTACATTTTGTACAACGGTTCAAACCTTGGTTAAAAGATCCTATTAACCCGCCCACTTTCACTTTACCTTATATGTAAACTCCTTTTATATATAAAAAAACCCATTATCCAATACATAAACCCGACTCCTTCGCATTCATACATCACCCTCCAATCATCTTTATATTCCTAATCCAAAGGTCCACACTAAGCGCGAAGAACCAACCTCATCCCCCACCATTCTCCGTCGTGTTAAGCCGTGATCTTTGATCATCTTTATCAAATCAACGACCCCACTTAAAAGACTGGTCCCACCTTACTTTTCCATGCAGCTCCCCAAGACATCCTAACCGTTCGCATTGTCCATCTTAATCCGATGGTGCACGTTCCATATCGCGTGCCGAAAGTGATCAGATGGACTTTGTCAAAAAACATGCGATAAAATTTGTTTTATTAAACCACCCACTGCTACGTGTCCAATTTCCATTGGATCACGTTCCAGAAGTTAAAAACAGTGTACTTCTTAGAAGAAACGTGATAACCACCAATGGTTTTCGTATTCAAAGCAAATCCGCTCCCGCCATTGACTGCGACCTGCAATAAATGACATGCATATTAATAAAAACGAAAGTTTTAACCTTAGTTTTTCACTGTTTTGCGTATCATTTGCCCCCTTGCCTATTGAGAAATTACGCCCAGATTCCGTTTTTAACCTTTTCTAGCCAATTTTTCCTCCTGAAGCAGAATTTCACCACAGATATTGTATTTAGAACAATCCTGACGCTTCCCACTGAGCCACAGTGACCAGTTTGAAGATTGATACAATCATACACCCTTTCAATCAGCCAAATATCTACATTTAAGGTATTTTCCGATATATTATAGCCTGCAAACTCAATTTTGAACCATCAATAATTAAAACAAGCTTCAATTCAAAGATCTCACCGAGAGAAATTGCCTGAAAACACCAAAAAACAGGCCAAACCCTGGCCAATTTTTCCCATAAAACCCTGTTTTCAACTATGAACCTTTTTAAAGCCAATTTCCTCAATTTTCACAGTATAAAGATTAAATTCAAGGATCTGAACAACTAAAACCTCTGAATTACCTTGATAATCCTTGTTTTCAATCAAACCCATTCAGAAAACCCTTGTTTCTGTTTTATGCCAATTTTACATCTTCAAATAAAACTAATTGAGCAAAAAAGCCCAAAAGAATCCATCCTTAGCCTAAATTGCTCAGTTTCATCTCTGTTAAAGTAAATAACTCTTGCAAATAGTCTAATCTTGTAGTAGCTACCCAAAATGCCTAAAAAACAGAGTTAAAACCTCCACAGACAGATCCCATTTCACAGGACTTTCAAAAAAACCCTCAATCACCTCCCTGCAGACCTGGATTTCATTAAATAATTATTTGATTTTTGCAGGCTATTATCAAAATACGAAATTGGGCCATCAGTTTCAATACTAGTTGACAAAATTGTTTGCTCCAAATTCTCAGATTTTAAATCAAAAGCTTCATTCAACAAACAGTTTGTATACAAAGAAAGAACAAAAATCAAGTCAGAGAGAGATCAGAATGATGAAGTTTTCACAGTGAATGGTAAAAGTGAAATTAGAATTCACAATGACAGTAAAAACATAACAGTCAAAGAGTATAAGTGGTTAAAGTGTATCAGGTAAAAGTCAGAGTGAAAGTTAAAACAAAGTTACAGAGCAGTAAAGGTAAAAAAGTAAAAGTAAAAACAGAGTCAGTAATGGTAAAAAGAGATGAAAATAATTTCACCAACAATGAATTTTATCCAAAGTGAAAGTAAAACAGTGAAAAGAACAAAAAAGGTGAAAAGATGAAAACATAACAAGAAGGAACATTTTTGCAGAAATTTCATGTTTAAGTCATTGTTTTGAAGAAATTATTGTGACCAATACAAGATGAATTTTGAAAAAATAAAGGAGGTTTATGTTCTTAGGAGGTCCATCTACAAAAACCTCTATCATTTTTCTAACAGCCATTATGGATTGGGAAATATTAAACAATATTGGAAAGCACTTTTGCAGAAAATTCTTGTTAAGTTATCATGTTGCATAGGATATTGTAGCCAAAAGGAAATACATCTTAAAACATTGAAGGAGGTTTTTTTTCCTAAGGGAACCATCTACAAAAACCTATCTCACTTTTTTCCCAAGTGTTACAGAAAAAGAGATACATGCACATCTTTACAGCTTATTTTTCAGACTCTGTAAAACTCTGTTTTACACTTCTTGTTGCAGAGCCTATTGTGCACATATGGAGAGGAATTTTAAGAAACTGAAAGAGTTTTATCTCACCAGCATATTCATCCACAATAACCTCTTTCACTTTTTACATATCTAGTTCGAATTGAGAAATAAAAAGGTATCATTGGACCCCATGTTTGCAAAATTGCTGGAGCAGAATGCACAAAGAAAGGAAACAGTTAGTGACTTGGATGCCTCATCATCAACTAAGAGTTGGATAAAATTCAAATTCTCCTCTTTTTCATCACCTATCCATAAAAAATAATGCCAAATAGATGCATTAGTTTTGAGTTTCCTTTACTTAAGTTCTATTTATGTAAAACAGTTGGAGATATTTTGTAAACCAATCTTGATTTTTTTTCAAGATATTCTAGTTTAGAATTTGTATAAATACTTCACTCTTTGAAGTATTTTTGTGGAATAAAGTTGCTGATATTATTATAGACGATTTTTCTGGTACTTTTGAGGCTCATGTGTTGATTTCATAGCAGCAGTCTGGACAACAGCCAACTGGACTTCATAACTTAGGATTCATGTGATAAGCTAATGAGTAAAGTGATTTCTTATTGTCATTGTTTCCTCTTCTGAAGTTTCATTCAATTTCATATATGTTGTTCAATAAAAATGATTAATTAGGAATATTGTTTCAGGATAAGTGTAAAAAACTCCCTGTCTTAACTACTTGATCATTTCAATGTTTTCTGCTGATTTCCGAACTTAGGAATTCTTAATTGCTCCTAGTCCCGTTTGACCCCTACCTCCTTCCTCTTTTTCCAGATCAAAGGATCCTTCACTGCCCTTTATCTCGAAAGCAAGCCATCTCATCAAATCAAACTATTCAAATATCTGAGAATTATCTACCTTGCCCTGAGTACATTAGCATCCTTTTGGCTTTGCCTTCTAGTCTTGCCTGCTACATCATGACTCCATAGCCCAATGGACTAGTAGATCCCTCTTTAATTTGTCTCCAAGTAATCTTATTTCCCACCAAACTTTCCAAACAAAAAACCAAGTGCCCAATCATACCTAGCCTAAAATATTAAACAAAAAACCAAGTGCCCAATCATACCTAGGACTAGGTTTGTGGTCATCAAGAAATAGTCCTAGGTAACCACAAACCACTCTCTAGTTTTAAATTTAATCTTGAAGGAATATTTTTAAAATCCTTCTTTTCTACTTTAAGATTAACTTTAAAGGTTGTGGGTATTTCATAAATAAACATAATGGCGACTCCACTGGGGAAGACCAACCTTTTTCTTCAGAAATATTTTACAGGTTAAGATCTGATCTATGATGGTGGACAATGATCAGACATACAAAGGTTAAAATCATCCACCTGGCGACTCCAATGTCTGAGATCCAGAACTTCAAATTTCAGAAGAAACACCATAACTAAAAATCCATAATTCCAAATCATTAATGGTGATACAGGATGATAGGGTTTGTGGCAAACCTTTCATCTCATGAGATTTTCAATGAATTGAAGGATGTGTTATTAGAATTTCAGCTTGATGAAGATTTTCTAAGAGCTGTTTTTCTTCTTTTGAAATCTAGAAAATATTCTCCTAAACTTAAAATATGTGTTCTTGAGTTAGTTTCTGAAAAATATGAAAATGACATTAAAATTTTGCATTCTCAAATTCGGTCATATAATTTCCAAGATCCTAAAGAATTCTTGGAAAATCTTCCTTCTCCAAAGCAAGAGGAAATTGTACTACCTTTTGATTTAAGGATGATTATTCTTTCAAGCACAAGACTGAATAAATAGTTTCAGGGATTAATATTCAGAATACAATTGAGCAACTAGTCATTGAAGGCCTAGAAGCAAAAATCATACATTATGCTTTTGATGATCCTATAGCAAATTATATGGAGACTATTTTTAGCTCAAATCCACAAACATGTTTTCTCTATCAAATACATCAAAAGTGGCCTTTACACATCATATCATTTATTATAAAGGCACATGATCATAATATACTTCCAATTTTGATCACACGCAGTCAAGTTATCCATTTATTTTTACAGCTACTTGATTGGCTTCATTGGCATTTTTGTATTACCTGATTCAATAAGATTTTTAGTAGACTAGAGCAGGTAGATGAGTGGCAATAAGCTCAAAATTTTGAGCATTATTTTTAGTTTTTAATTTTCAACTAGTTTTTCATTAAGATTTAAAGCCAAGGATGAGGTCCTAAAGAGTTTAAGATCTATAAGTTGGTTTGAAAATTGTTGTGTGTTGTTTTAGTTTCAGATCATATTCAGTTTGCAGAAAATGGAAGACAATTATAGGATCATCAAGGTTAAAAATTCAAGGCTACTGATCTTAGATTTCTTGACATTTCACTAGGAAATGCCATCCCCAAGTGAAGCCGATGTTAGTAACCTATAAATATAGGGCTCATAATTTTGACTTGACTGATGGTAGTCTTGTAAATATGTACAAAATTTGCTTTCTTCAATTTATTTTCCCATATTTTGTAAAAAAATAAAAAATAAAAATTAAAAAAGAGGGTAAAAAGTCCTAAAAGAAAAATCAAAGGAATTAGAAAAAATAATATACCCAAAAAGAAAAAAGATGAATAAAATGTGAAAGTGTGCAAGTCTAAATACCACTACTTTTACTTTTTGCAGTTGATTATGGCAGAGTGTCAATAAATTCCATAATCCATGATGAGTTGAACAATTTAATCTTAACTTGTCATGTTTCAATTTTACTTGTTGTAGATAGTGAATAAAGAATTGTCATACAGTTTAATCATGACAATTCAGTAATTAGGTAGAGAATAAAAAGAATCCAACAGTTTAATCTGGATTCTTGGAGGAAATAAGTTAGAATTAGATAGTTTTACTGCTTTCAAAAATAATAAATGTTTTGAAGGTTGCTAGCTCAAATGCACCTGATCAAAATAGAAGAAAAAATGTTAGGAGATATGATTGGGTAGGTAGAAGAAGGCGGGAAATCCATTGTGAATATTTTTCACCAGGCTACAAATAACTAATTTCCCTCCCCATAGTTATTTAAAATTCTAGACTATCAGTGAGAGAGGCTCAAAGCATTTCCCTGACTTCTATTGGGACCGGAACCAAGGCTAAATGACTGATTAGTTGATAGTGTTAAGTTTCTATATTAATCCCAGAAATCACATCATTTTCCATTCATGCATTCATTACCATGAAAAATCATAAGTAAAGACCCCATTTTTACTTAATGATGCTTAAAACGCTCATTTGATTAACTTCCTACATCTCATGAAGCATAAAACCCTCAAAATGGCATTTTATCCTAAGTTGAAGTGATGAAATTATTACAATGAAAGCTTGGTTTTAATCTTCACTTTTCGTGGTTATAATTGTATGTTTTGAGTATTCACTTTCCCTTTTCATATTAACATCTAACTTATTTTATTAACTCCATATACAAAATCCTAGTCCTATTAATATAACTCCTTTCTATTAATTATCCCAAAAAACCCCCTATTATAAGCTTTTTATGTCAAAGTTATTATGCACATGTTTAAATTAAAACCCAAAAATACCCCTTTGACATAAAAAATATCCATAATGAAATATCCTGATTCCCCTATAGTTATTTAGCCTAATTGGTTTGAAATAACTATATAATAAAATACAAAGGAAAAGTTATTGGAATGTGATGTATCAAATGAAAAATAAAAAGTTTTTACTGATGCTTTATCTTTTAAACCAAAACCTCTGCATAATACATTCACCTTCCCTCCCGCACAAGCTTTACCCGAGGATAAAGTTTGACTTTACCCCTCTTTCCCGCTATATGAAATTTCACATTTTGTACAACAGTTCAAACCTTGGTTAAAACTCCTTTTATATATAAAAAAATCCATTATCCAATACATAAACTCGATTCCTTCGCATTCATCCATCACCCTTCGATCATCTTTATATTCCTAATCCAACGGTCCACACTAAGTGCGATGAACCAACCTCATCCCCCACCATTCTCCATCATGTTAAGCCGTGACCATTGATCATCTTTATCAAATCGACGGCCCCACTTAAATGACCGGTCCCACCATACTTTTCCCTGCAACTCCCCAAGACATCCTGACCGTTCGCATCGTCCATCTTAATCCGACGGTGCGCATTCCATATCGCGTGCCGAAAGTGATCGGATGGAATTTGTCAAAAAACATGTGATAAAAGTTGTTTTATTAAACCACCCATTGCTATGTGTCCAATTTCAATTGGATCGCGTTCCAAAAGTTAAAAACAATTTACTACTTAGAAGCAACGCGATAACCACCAATGGTTTTCGTATTCAAAGCAAATCCGCTCCCGGCATTGACTGTGACCTGCAATAAATGACATGCATATTAATAAAAATGAAATTTTTAACCTTATTTTTTCACTGTTTTGCGTATCATTTGCCCCCTTGCCTATTGAGAAATTATGCCCATATTCCATTTTAACCTTTGCTAGCCAATTTGTCCCCCTGAAGCAAAATTTCACCACAAATATTGTATTTAGAACAATCCTGACGCTTCCCAATGAGCCACAGTGACCAGTTTGAAGATTGATACAATCATACACCCTTTCAATCAGCTAGATATCTACATTTAAGGTATTTTCCGATAGATTAAAGCCTGCAAACTCAATTTTGAACCATCAATAATTAAAACAAGCTTTCAATTAAAATATCTCACCGAGAGAAATTGTCTGAAAACACCAAAAAACAGGCCAAACCCTGGCCAATTTTTCCCAGAAAGCCCTGTTTTCAACTATGAACCTTTTTAAAGCCAATTTCCTCAATTTTCACAGTTTAAAGATTAAATTCAAGGATCTGAACAACTAAAACCTCTGAATTACCTTGATAATCCATGTTTTCAATCAAACCCATTCAGAAAACCCCTGTTTCTATTTTATGCCAGTTTTACATCTTCAAATAAACCTAATTGAGCAAAAAAGACCAAAAGAAGCCATCCTTAGCCTAAATTGCTCAGTTTCATCTCTGTTAAAGTAAATAACTCCTGCAAATAGTCTAATCTTGTAGTAGCTACCCAAAATGCCTAAAAAACAGAGTTAAAACCTCCACAGACAGATCCCATTCCACAGGACTTTCAAAAAAGCCCTCAATCACGTCCCCACAGACTTGGATTTCATTAAAAAATTGTTTGATTTTTGCAGGTTATTATCAGAATAAGAAATTGGGCCATCAGTTTCAATACTAGTTGACAAAATTGTTTGCTCCAAATTCTTAGATTTTAAATCAAAAGCTTAATTCAACAAACAGTTTGTATACAAAGAAAGAACAAAAATCAAGTCAGAGAGAGATCATAATAATGAAGTTTTCACAGTGAATGGTAAAAGTGAAAGTATAATTCACAATGACAGTAAAAACATAACAGTCAAAGAGTATAAGTGGTTAAAGTGTATCAGGTAAAAGTTAGAGTGAAAGTTAAAACAAAGTTACAGAGCAGCAAGGTAAAAAAGTAAAAGTAAAAACAGAGTCAGTAATGGTAAAAAGAGATGAAAATACTTTCACCAACAATGAAGTTTATCTAAAGTGAAAGTAAAACAGTTAAAATAACAAAAAAGGTGAAAACATGAAAACATAACAAGAAGGAACATTTTTGCAGAAATTTCATGTTTAAGTCATTGTTTTGAAGAAATTATTGTGACCAATCCAAGATGCATTTTGAAAAACTAAATGAGGTTTATGTTCTTAAGAGGTCCATATACAAAAACCTCTCTCATTTTTCTAACAACCATTATGGATTGGGAAATATTAAACAATATTGGAAAGCACTTTTTGCAGAAAATGCCTGTTAAGTCATCATGTTGTAGAGACGATTGTAGCCAAAAGGAGATACATCTTACAAAACTAAAGGAGGTTTTTATTCCTAAGGGACCCATCTACAAAAACCTATATCACGTTTTTCCCAGGTGATACAGAACAAGAGATACATGCACATCTTTACAACCTATTGTTCAGACTCTGTAAAACTCTGTTTTACACTTCTTTTTGCAGAGCCTATTGTGCATAGCTGGAGAGGAATTTTAGAAAACTGAAAGAGGTTTATCTCACCAACATATGCATCCACAATAAAATCTTTCACTTTTTACATATCTAGTTCAGATTGAGAAATAAAAAGGTATCATTGGACCCTAAGTTTGCAGAATTGCTGGAGCATAATGCACAAAGAAAGGAAACAGTTAGTGACTTGGATGCCTCATCATCAACTAAGAGTTGGATCAAATTCGAATTATCCTCTTTGTAATCACCTATCCATAAAAAATAGTGCCAAATAGATGCATTAGTTTTGAGTGTCCTTTACTTAAGTTCTATTTATGTAAAACAGTTGGAGATATTTTGTAAGCCAATCTTGATTTTTTTTCAAGATATTCTAATTTAGAATTTGTATAAATACTTCACTCTTTGAAGTATTTTTGTGGAATAAAGTTGTTGAGATTAGTATAGATGATTTTGCTGGTACTTTTGAGGCTCATATGTTGATTTCATAGCAGTAGTATGGACAACAACCAATTGGACTTCATAACTCAGGATTCATGTGATAAGATAATGAGTAAAGTGATTTCTTACTGTCATTGTTTCCTCTTTTGAAGTTTCATTCAATTTCATATATGTTGTTCAATCCAAATGATTAATTAGGAATATTATTTCAGGATAAGTATAAAAAAACTCCCTGTCTTAACTACTTGATCATTTCAATGTTTTTTGCTGATTTCCGGACTTAGGAATTCGTAATTTCTCCTAGTCCCGTTTGACCCCTGCCTCCTTCCTCTTTTTCTGGATCAAAGGATCCTTCACTGCCCTTTATCCCGAAAGCAAGCCATCTCATCAAATCAAACTATTCAAATCTCTGAGGGTTATCTACCTTGCCCTAAGTACATTAGCATCCTTTTGGCCTTGCCTTCCAGTCTTGCCTGCTACATCTTGACTCCATAGCCCAATGGACTAGAATATCCCTCTTTAATTTGTCTCCAAGTAATCTTATTTCCCACCAAACTTTCCAAACAAAAAACCAAGTGCCCAATCATACCTAGCCTAAAATATTAAACAAAAACAAAGTTAAATCATAAAGAGAGATCCCTCTCTGAATTCTAGGAAGGCTAGATCCTAGGATTTGAAGTAGGTTTGTGGTTACCTCGGACTATTTCTCTTGAACCTAGAGAAATTACTGAGTGATAACAACTTGCAGACCACAAAATTTACTCAATTTTTCCAAGAATTTAGAGCCTGTCAATAGTCGGAATTGCAGAAAATTGAAATAACATAGAAAGGATGAGTTGAATTTTATTAAAAATATGACTATTGCATTAAATGGTAATATATATTTTAGTCTACACAATACCTACAACCACAAGAAGTTATGCTTCATATTCTTAAATAAAATTTCTAAACCAATTCGTAATTTGTAGAAAACAGAGATGCGAAAAGAAGGCTAATCAAATATCTAACTAATGTAGAAAGAAATTAACCATATCTTTTTTTCTTTCCAACAAAATATCTCCACCATTTTTTAGAAAACA